>OZ025301.1:64571831-64621284 GCA_964019185.1 Maratus speculifer | reverse complement strand
GTGTGGGAGGTGGGATGAATTCGTTGGATTTAAAGAACAAGAGGAGAAATAATATAAAAAAAACCTCAGCACTGAAGGTAAAACAAAAATAAGTGATGGAAATTTGATTCCATATGATTTCGAAGCTTTTTTAAAACTGAATAAACTAAGACCAATTTATGAAAAAATTCGTTATATGGAGATAGATATTTCGCTATATAGAGAATGTTTTTAATGTAATCATGCAAAAAGGGGACCGTTCCTACTAAAAATTCGTTATATAGAGAAATTCGATGTATGGAGTTTCGTTATAGAGAGACTCGCCTGTATATATATACATATTGTCGAACGTTGGGACCGAACCTTAGTCCTCTACAAAAACTTAGAGCTATAAATCCGTACCTTAAACCACTGAGCTAATCAGACTTGCTTTGCCTTTCATCTAACTGGAAGGGCTAATAAGTTCAACTTCTCGCAAAAAAGCAAAAAAAAGATAAGGAAACCTTAAAACATATATGTATACAGGGTGTCCGAAAAGTCTGGAAACGGTCGAATAACTCGAGAAATATATCTCAGATTAAAAAAATAAAAACATACGTATTATAAATATTTTATATACAATCTAATTTTTATATGTAATTTTGTATATATAAATATTTTTAAATAAGCTACTCAGTGGTACTAAATTAGACCGACGCAACTGACCCCCTGGGGGTCAAAGGGGGTCCAACTTTGAAATCTTAAATTATAACCCCTATTTTTTATTGCAGATTCGGAATCTACCGACAAAATAGGTAACTTTTGTATTTAATGATTATTTCAAATCCTCCTTGATCGTAATCGGCGAGTGGCGATTATTTCGATGGTGCTATAGTCTTTTATACGATTTTCTCTACAAAAAGTCATTGAAATATATTATATTAGTTTTCTGTTCCGATTTTTATTTTATCCCGACAAACATTTCTAACTAAAAACTTGCGTATTTCGAACTTTTAACGTATAAATAAGCACCTCCCCTCTTGAATTGAAATAGGATAATCTTCTTTATTTGGGGGCGGGATGTGTGTATATCATACGTTTCAATGGATTCTGCTATTTTTAAAAAATAATCTAATACGGCAGGTAAGGGTGTCTTTTTAAACTATTACTATAGAAAAATATAAGACAAAATACTAAAAAATAAACATATGAAATCTTTTTATGCTGGCTGTGCAAGGAATGAAGGAGCATAGTAAATTCAGGGTACTTATAGGACCCGTTATTTTCCAAGAGAAATATCAGTATTATATATATATATATTATGTATATATATATATAAAATAAATAAATGTACTTCAAACACTCGTATTTTTTCCTTTTTTAACCAGTGATTTTCAACAAGAAAATTTTCCGGTTCTAGAAATTCTTGGATACGTACTAACCCTTAAATTTCATGTGGGGGTGGGATTAAAGGTTTTCATGATTGATTAATTACTGCAACTTCAAAATAACAAGTAGGGCAGAAAATTTTTTAATAGTTCTTAGAAATATATCATAATTTTTAGTAAATTGATGTATTCTTTTACATTTTATATTATTATGTTTTTCATAAATTTAACCACTTTACTGATCAATATTTTATCAAAAGCTTTCAAATAACTCCTATTTTTTCATGTCTTTTACAGATTTTTTAATCTTTTATCTCTGGATTTGTGAGATAAATACTTTAAGATGGTGTTTTCGCTCACGGAGAGTGTAGCAGTCCTGTTTAAGTTTATGTTGATCGCGTGAAGAAGAACGAGCTCGAGCAGTATATGAGAAAGATTCTGTGTATTTACACCGCAAGTTCACAAAACTGTAATTTTCACAGACTTGTTCTTGTTATATTTGAACTTAGAAGAATTGTAGAGAAAAAATACGTGAACAGAAAGAATTCACAAAATTGATTACAAATTTTGCATTGGAAATGTGCAATAATAGCAAATTTGAATAATAAAAATGAACTCCAACTCCGTGTAAATGGATTTATTTTATTGAAAAGTAATGAAGTTTAAAAATATTAAGTTAAACTGTTTTTTCACAATACATTATTTAACGAGCTATGGATTTTCTGTACTATACATAACTCAATATTTATGTGTGTTGCTCAATAAAAAAATCACATAATGATTTTTTTTATTAACTAATATTAAATTTAGAGATTACTTAAATTTTAGATTACTTAATTTTTAGATTCTCAAATTCATTGTAAATTTTTATTATCTTAATTATTAAAAGACGTATTACATATTTGAAAAAGATTAAAAAGTCTAAAATTTTACTAATTTCATTGTCTGTTTTTTTTCTTTTTTCTTTTCTTTCTTTTTTCTTTTTTCTTTTTAAAGAAGATTTAAACACATTTAAAATCAACAAGCATTAAATCAATTATTTGGTTGAAGGACTAACTGAATTGTATTATAAAGATATTATAATTAAAATATGAGTATATTATTAAATATACATTAAATAAAAATAACAGTATTTTATTTGAAATATGAAGAGTAATTTTTTTACCCCCCAAAAATGTATTTTTAAGCTATATTTTTTTCTGTTAAAGTCTTGTGAGATTTTAATGTTTAATAATTAAACTATAAATATTTATATTTTGTTTTGGAATATTAAATGTCACTTTAAGGATTCTTCCCCTTTTTAAAGTAATTTTATCATGTTCTCCCCCATTCTTTCCTTATAAAAATTGAATATGCAATAATAAAGACATGAGTAATTATATTAGATTGTTGCTTTGATGGATGTCATACCAAGGGTTAGTATATCCCTTCCCCCTCTTTTCTTCTAATTTTAATTAAATATATAATATTGGGCTCTTTCTTATGAAATATTTTAATGCTATACATTCTTATGAAATAGTTTTAATGCTATTAAAAAAATTGATAGTACAAAATCAGTTGTAATATTTCTAACAGTTGCCTTGATATTTTACTTGCTATAAATAACTGGTGACGTCATTTTAAATAAAAATATTCCGGAATCTGAACAGTAACTATTATAAAAAGCACACAAAAATAAATGCCAAGATGCTTGTCACATGGTTATCTGACTACACATTTTTTATGTATTTTTAGCTTAACGTTTAAAGAAATAATGTCAAAGTATCAACACTATTTTAATTCATTTCAATGAATAGAATAGTGTATATTTTTTAATAATTTAATGTTTCGTGAATAATTTTTGTTACGGGTCTGATAAATTAAACAGTACTACTACTTCATTATCCTGTCGATTAAAAAAAACTATCAACAAATTATAAGATTAAATGCCAATAATGTATGATCGTAAATGTCACATTCACTTGATATTAAACGGGTAAAGGTGTTTCACATCAAGTGATTTTTAATTTGACTTTTTATTTACATTTTTATTAATGGTTTACTAATTTAATTGTTCTTTTGTTATTTAAAATAAAAATTATGTCAGTTTGTTTAACTTTTCAGATAGTTAGGGGATTTGTAAAATTTGGCAAAATTAATCGACAGGATAACCAAATAATACCCATGCACTTATTGAAAAATTGGTAATTCAGCATTAATTCCAGTACATTTTGCAAATAAAGATTCATTCAACAGATTTTAGTCGCAGCTGAAATCTAATTTCAGATTTAATTACATGTTATTTTTTGAAAGTGATATGTACTGTATTCTTCTTTTAAACATCTAGAAAAAAAAAGTGTTCTCTACTACCAATTTTAAAATATGATTTAGATTTGCGGAATGCTAGATTTTGATAAACATTGAAATCATTTTAATTGCACTACATATTTTTTTCTAGTTTCATATTAGTAATATTACATTTATTATATTTTAATTACATTAATCATTAACAATTTATTATATTGATTTAATAAATATTGATAAATATTAACAATTATAAAATGTTCATACATTTTTCATTTATACTATACAATTAGTTCCTTTTTTTAATAAAAAAATATTAAATATTTAGATTATATCTTAATTGTAACTACATTCATGCTATACAATTAGCTTATTTTCAATAAATAATAAGAAATGTTTATACTGAATGCTAAATTAATCTTAAACATTTGGGATTTTCTTTAAATTAGTTTTTAAATTTGAAGTATTAATTACAAAAGATATATACACATAACCAACATTTTTTTTTTTTTCACTTTTTATCAATAATGATTATTCAAAGTTTATAGCTTCTTAAAAAAATAGGTATACTAATTATATTGCTATACTTTATAATTATTAATTAATACTAAACCAATATAAAGTATTTATTTATAGAAAGTTATAATAGATTTTTCAATATAAATCATACATGATTATATTAATAATATTATATAATAATTAATTAATAAATAATATTAGTAATAATATGTAATAATTTATTAATAATAATGTTAATTACATTATACAGGGTGTTTCAGCGAAGTGCGGACAAATTGTAAGGGGTGATAAAAGGCATGATGGCAAACATTAGGACATAGGAAACCATGGGTCGCAAACGTCTTCTGTAGGAGACAGGGGGCATCAAAGTTTAGGGTCCAAAAGATCAAGCGATGATAAAACACGGAAAAAAAGGTCGATTCATTTCCAGTTTTCGCTGTAAACTTTGTTTATATTGAAAGTTTGTCCAAAAAAATTTTTAAAGGGAACTGTCAAAAAATGACGGTAGAGGGCGCTGTAGACTTTGGAGTACGAACAACCACGTTTTGCTGATTTCTTTTTTATTCTGTTAACAGTTCTCTAAAGATTGGACCTTAACTTAAATTTTGAGTAGAAAATTGGAATCATCCCAAACGGTTAAGATGTGCAAATTGAGCTGTGAACAAGGGGGGGGGGGGGGGGGGTTAAAACGCTTATAATCAATGAGCAAAGTAAGCGGTTTTTTTGCGGTTTGAGTGCAGGTCATTCCCTTTGTAATTGATTTATTCAAAATGACGTACAGTTTTGGTGCCCTCATTTTTAGATACAGGGCGTCGCCGATACTTTTCCGACATTTCATCGACATTATCCCTGGGTGTTTTACTAACAGACCAGCATACTTGCAGGAAGTGTTAGGGATGTAAAATCTACTTGTAATCGCATGGGAATGTAATGTTGGAAATGCTTTGTTTGCGAGTTATGGTTAAAAGAAATAGAAAAAATAGCAACAGAAAGAAGCAGAAAATCAGCAAAAGGTGAATGTGATACAAAACATTTTATTGTAAGGTTTTACTGCAAAAGGCGATTGCAAAACGTTCTTCAAACTTTGGAGTAATGAACAACCAGTATTTTTTGAAGGGATGTTTGTAGTTATGTTGAATGTTTAGCAAAGCTTGAACATTCACTTAAATGTTTATCTCAAAATCGGAATCGTCCAGAATGAATAAGTAGCGAAATTTCACGTATGTATTGAATTGCTTTTTATTAAACTTAGGTGGTAAGGGCAGCACAAAACCCAAAGAAATGACACGAACAGGATTAGAATACATTTATTATTCTAAGTACAGCCAAAACAAGGCATATACAACTTAAAGAGACGTTATCATCAAAGTAAGTGCTCAAAATTCCGACCCACAGCCGTGATGCAAGCCTCACTTCTCCGGCGCATGGAATTTCTCATCTTTCTGAAAATATCGGGCTTCTCCCTCACTTGTCCAGCAGCTACCACAATGCGCGTAACAAGTCCTCTTCACTGTCAACGGGAGTTTCGTAGATCAGAGACTTCATGTACCCCCATACGCAGAAATCGAGGCAAGTGAGGTCAGGCGATCGAGCGGGCCAATTCACTGGACCACTCCGCCCGATCCACCTTTGCCCATACGTTGCATTCAAGTGCAGAGGTACGTCATTGCTGTAATGGGCGGGGGCACCATCGTGATGAAACCACATGGTCGAACGCCTGGCAGCCGGAACGTGGGCATCGACCGACAACTGCGGCAATACTCGCTGCAAGAAGATCAGATATTCAGGACCACGCAGACAATTCGGCAACAGGTATGGTCCCACCAGATGGTCTCCTACGACGCCAGCCCACACATTTACTGCAAACCGTACCTGGGCTGCACGGGTTCTGGTTGAATGTGGATTCTCCCTCGACTACATATGGCTGTTGTGAAAATTGCACACTTCCTCCCGCGTGAAGCTCGCCTCATCGGTGAACAGAATGCTGCGTGGAAAACAACGATTTTCAGTGCGCATCTGTACGTACTACCGTGCAAAAGCCAATCTTGCATCAAAAGCTTCTCTTTGCAGTAACTGCACTTGCTGGATATGATAAGGATCCTTGTCATTGCTATTCAGAGTCCGCCAGACGCTCGTATGTGAATACCGACATGAGTAGCAATTCCGCGCGTACTCATACTGGGATTGTTCTCTACCACCTCTAGAACAGCCTCCTCGTTGTTTGTTGTTCTGACTGTTCGCGAGGGTTCCTGTGTATCCCCGATGAAAGATCCCTTGTTGGACAATCGCTGCGCGCTGGTGCAAGCGCGCAAAGTAGGCGTGACCGCGAGTTTGCCTCCTAGGATAATGATGGGCGTACAAACGCTGCACAGCTCTCCCATTGCAATTAGCAGCCCCGTATGCCAAATGCATATCAGCTAACTCGGCGTTCGTGAACCGTTCCATTCTACTACCTCTCAGTCGGAAGGCGAAATGAAGCTTCCCATCAAGCGAGGCAGCAACAACTGAGTGTGCGCAGGCAACGTCCGTCGTTTGATGTCTCCGTTTACATAGAGACATCTGGTATCGCGTACACTAACTAAATACTTCCGAGCATGGTTTGCTGTACTTATAATAATACTACATGTATTTTTATCCTGTTCGTGTCATTTCTTTGGGTTTTGTGCTGCCCGTACCACCTACGTTTAAAAAAAAAACGCAATTCAATACATACGTGAAATTTCGCTACTTATTCCTTCTGGACGATTCCGATTTTAAGATAAACATTTAAGTGAATGTTCAAACTTTGATAAACATTCAAATAACTACAAATATCCCGTCAAAAAATACTGGTTGTTCATTACTCCAAAGTTTGAACAACGTTTTGCGATCGCCTTTTGCAGTAAAACCTTACAATAAAATGTTTTGTATCACATTCACCTTTTGCTGATTTTCTGCTTCTTTCTGTTGCTATTTATTCCGTTTCTTTTAACCATAACTCGCAAACAAAGCATTTCCAACATTACATTCCCATGCGATTACAAGTAGATTTTACATCCCTAGCACTTCCTGCAAGTATGCTGGTCTGTTAGTAAAACACCCAGGGATAATGTCGATGAAATGTCGGAAAAGTATCGGCGGCGCCCTGTATCTAAAAATGAGGGCACCAAAACTGTACGTTATTTTGAATAAATCAATTACTAAGGGAATGACCTGCACTCAAACCGCAAAAAATCGACTACTTTGCTCATTGATTATAAGCGTTTTACCCCCCCCCCCCCCTTGTTCACAGCTCAATTTGCACATCTTAACCGTTTGGGATGATTCCAATTTTGTACTCAAAATTTAAGCTAAGGCCCAATCTTTAGAAAACTGTTAATAGAATAAAAAAGAAATCAGCAAAACGTAGTTGTTCGTACTCCAAAGTCTACAGCGTCCTCTACCGTCATTTTTTGACAGTTCCCTTTAAAAAAATTTTTTGGACAAACTTTCAATATAAACAAAGTTTACAGCGAAAACTGGAAATGAATCGACCTTTTTTTCCGTGTTTTATCATCGCTTGATCTTTTCGACCCTAAACTTTGATGCCCCCTGGCTCCTACAGAAGACGTTTGCGACCCATGGTTTCCTATGTCTTAATGGTTGTTATCATGCCTTCTATCACCCCTTACAATTTGTCCGCACTTCGCTGAAACACCCTGTATAATTAATTGCAGCTTGAAAAACAAAATGCATGTAGTTTTAGTTAAAAATGACAATTTTTTAAAAATATAAATAACATAATTATTTTTATTATTATGTAAACTAGTACACGGAACCCGGGGTTTCCGGGTCACAGAATAAAGGTGAAAACTTTTTAAAATTGAAAAGTCTAATAAATTTTTCTTACGTAATATGCTTTTTAAACTGCCAACTAATTCCAAACAGCAATTTTATATGAAACATAATAATTATGTAATCATAAAAAGCTTTGAAAATTATCGGTATTTCCGTATTAGACGCAAGATAGAAATTATTAGTCAAAGTTATTACCCAAAGAATAAAATTGAATTCTTTCAGTTTTTAAAATCAACTAAGAAAATACGACACACAGGTATTCTTTAAAATACATTTTTGTAAAAGTTAATTGATGTATCTTTTGTAAAGTAAGTTTGCAACGAACTAAAAGTCCATTAAATTGATAGATAAAAACGAAATAAAACCAACAACATTCACGGGGTTTTATAGCCAACGATATTTTACATAGCAGGTTTTAATTATTACTATTTTTTTCAGTTGCTATGAAAAAAATGGCAACAAATTATACAGTGATCTGTTATTTTCCATGGAGAAAAGAGATAGATGGAGGTGCAGTATGCGATTAAAACGGTTTGATGGGCGTTATTCTTCCAATTTAAATATCTTATTCGGCCCAAACAAAACAATTACGTGGAACAGAGACCGAATTCTTCAAAATCATTTTTTCTCTAAATGAAAAGGATATTTCAGAAGTTATTTTAGCATTCTAAAGTAGCATTTCATAGTATTATGAATTTAAACTGTATTGCTAAAAGTTTTCCTTTTTTGCGAAAGCACACGATTGTGTTTGATGCAATGCCGCGAATGTTAGGGTTACATTTTTGGCGTTACCTTAAGCCACCAAACTGCATTTCTATAATTTTTTTACTCTATGGCTATTTTTTCTTTATTTCCCACATAAATGAAATACTCAAGTTGCCACCATTAGAGAAATTGAACTAAGAACTACAAAAAAATTAATATCTCAAAAACAAATTAAGATACAGTTTTCTAACAAACTGCATTTAAAAGTGCATTTTTGTCTGTATAAGATGGTATAAAGGTTGAAAACCTGCTATGTGTAGAAGTTTAAAAAAATTTAATAGCGAAAATCGTAAAACCGAAATTTCATCGGAAAGTATTGCCATTCAAAATATGACGTATGCGTTACGCACAGATACGTTTGGCCTTTATTATATAGATATATTATATAATAATTAATTATGTAATGTATTTATATAATTAATTAATACTTATATTAATCAGTAAACTTTGAAAAAAAAATTTTTGTAACTTAAACATTCAAAAAACTATTTTTTTTTTCAAACCCTCCAATTTGATCCGCGCGTGCTGTTTGTATAAATTTTATACAAAAACACCAGAAGTAGCCTTCGCCGAGTGCGAGAGCACGATAGATACGCATGCTCCAGTTTTGTGATTCCTAGAGATGCTGTTTAGACACTACCGTTCGCTCCTGTGTCTGTTCATTGGCGCTAATCATGAAGTCCCGCCAAGCATTTTCTCGCCACATCGCACAGAGTGGTGAGATATTTCGCTTCCCTACGGCCCCAGAGCCCAGACGCTTGTCCAAGAATTCACTCGATCTTAGCGCGTGGCGGAAGATCGAGTTCGACCGTGGTAAAACGACTAGCGTCTCATTTCTAGATGGTTCCCTACGGAAAAACGAAAACTGGGTTATTCCACTTTTTAGGTGGGGGTGATGCGCAACAGTGTAGTGGAGCCATCTATTGACAGAATTGGTTAATTTCGAATTTACATTAGATTTTTGTTGTTGTTTATATCGCATTATGAGTAATCCAAATCTTGAGATCAAAAATAAAAAACGGCTCTTTTCAGAGCCAATTATCTGCATTAAATGCAATAGATCGTTTTCAGAAAAGAAAAATCTGAACAAGCATTGCAGGAAATTCCATCCATATGATAAGCTTGATGATACCAGAAAACACCAAAAATGTGGTATGTGTAGCGCTTCTTTTTCGTTTATCTCTGAATTACATAAACACATAGAAAATGAGCACAGTGTGCGTTTGAATTTTATAAATGAGACATTTTATACGGAAGGGGATTTCCTAGAATGGAAACAAAGAATTGAGAAGGATAATCAGTCATCCTTTGTATTAGTAAAACGTTATGAACTTAGTTCTGGTGAAAAAGTGACTCATTATAAATGTCATCGAAGTGGACATTCAAACACTGTGAAAGATAAGGATAGATTTACAAAAGAGTTGGGATCCATAAAATCCGGCTGTAGTTGTCCTGCAGTTATTAAAGTTTACACACAAACAGTAGACGATGTGAGTGAGATGAAAGTTAGCTATCAATCGGTGCATGTTGGCCATAACCTTGAAGTTGGCAAATTAAAATTGTCAAAGGATGAAAGGACAGCCCTTGCATCATCCCTAAATTTAGGTGTACCTATGCCAAGAATATTGGACGAAACAAGGCAACAATTCTCACCTACTAAAAGATTAGGCTATACTACACGAAAGGATCTGCATAACATTGCAAGAGACTTTCAGATAGAAAGAGGAGTACTTTTGCATCCCGATGACAGCACATCTGTTGATATTCTCGTTAGAAAAATGCAAAATGAAGAGAACACAAATCCTTTATTGCTTTATAAGCCACTTGGAGAATTGATGCCAAACTATCCTAGTATTGAAAATGATGATTTTTTGCTTGGAATTATGAATGAAGCACAAGAAAAACTTCTTGATTTATATGGTAGTTGCATAATGATTGATTCCACGCATGGAACAAACCAATACGGATTCCAATTAACTACAATTTTAGTTAATGATGATCTACATGAAGGATTACCTGTTGCAACTTTATTTTCGTTGAGAACGTCTGCAGAAGCGTTACAACCATTTTTTGCAGAAATTAAGAAACGCTTACCAAACTTTAAAACAAAAGTTTTCTTGAGTGATGATACCAACTCATTTTACAATGCTTGGCAAGAAACATTTAGAGATGACGCTAGGCACTTATTATGCACCTGGCACATTATTAAAAATTGGAATAAAAATGTACAAACAAAAGTGAAAGATGTGACCAAACGAGAAGAAATAAAGGCTGACTTAAAAAGTATTTTAACTGAAGTCGACTTAATTACTTTCAAAACAAAAATGGCTAGTTTCATAAATAAGTATGAAAAGGATGAGGAACTCTTTGTTAATTATTTTCGAAATACTTATGAAGAAAGAGCAGAGAAATGGGCTTATTGTTACAGATTAGGACTTGGAATCAATACAAACATGAAGCTTGAAAGATGGCATCGCCAATTAAAATTTGAAGAGGCTGGTGGAACAGTGATGAAAAGACTCGATAAGGCTATTTACATTGTCAATAATGCGGTAGCAAAAAAACTTCTTTCAAGAGTAATAAACATGGAAAGAGGTAAACTTACCTCTCGAGTTGCCCTCATTAGAAAAAAGCATAAACTTAGTTTAGAGATGGAAGAAAAGTATGATGTCATTGAATGTAATGACAAATATATAGTTTCAAAGATAGAAAATTCAAGTGTGATTACGTATGATGTTCAAAAGTCAAAAGAAGTGTGCAATTGCAGGATAAAATGTGATGAATGCAATATTTGCATTCATTCCTTTTCTTGCACATGTGTAGTTTATGCTATTCAGTTTGTTATCTGTAAACATATTCATTACGTTATCAAAAAATTATCCTTAAATTCACCCATTTTGGAATCTAATGAACATGAGATGGACAGTGAGAGTTTAATCATAGATACAGATGAGCAAAAAGAACGTCAGATGTTTGAAAAAGATATAATTGTATCAGCTTTACAAAAACAATCTGCTACTATTTCAGATCAACCAACTCTAAAAAACACACTATTACATTCCATCCAGCAGTTGCAAAACAGAGTTCTTAGTATTGAAGAATCATCACAAATAAAACATGTACAACAGCTTATAAATGCGGCTAATTCATATTTAGATGTAGCTAATGTTGCTCCTAAAAATTTGACAAAAATTCCAAAATTGGCAACAGCACCTGTAAACAAAAAAGTAGAAAAGCAAAGAAAATTTAATATTAAAAAACAATCAAAAAAATAATTATTTTTCATATTCAAAATTTGCACTACTGCATTAAAAGCAGCTTACCACATCAAATGCAAATGTCATGTGCATAATTATAGTTGAGTGAGTCCTAATTTGTATTTTATTCATTTATTTGTATTTTACTCATTTCACAAATATTAAGATAATTGTTAACAGATTAAGAGGTAGCAACACAAGCAATCATTTCATTGAACTCACAGCTGAAATTCTAGAATTAATTAAAACTTGATTCACATATTAAAACACAATCTGTCTGACAAGTCATATCTTGGTGGAAAATTTGTGAACCGCTAAAATCAGGTTTTTAGGTGATTTCCATGATGCGACTTGGCAGACCAATTTCATTTTAATATTCAAATCAAGTTTTAACTACTTGTGGAATTTCAGCCATGAACTTAATGCGATGATTCTCTGTGCTACTGTGCTATAATAAAATGTTGATAGATAATATTATGAATTCAATAAAGTTTGAATAAAATGTTTTTGATAGTTTTTCTCAGCATTTTTATATATATATCTGTATGTATATATACAGTATTTACAAAAAACTTGCTGTATTTACTTTTAAGACTCACTGCCATTAGAAAGTTTGGTCTGTTGCTTAATAAAAGTTTACAAAATAAATAAATAAGTAAAAAGATTTGAGGGAGATTGCATAAAGGTATAACATATAATCTTATGTAACCTATTGATGTGTCTGAATGAATTAGATTTCAATCATAACTAGTTATTATGTTAGTTACGAGGAAATTATTATTTATGAATTGAATATTAATTTCCTCTTGAAGCTTTTAATCAAATTAAAAAATGAGCGGGGAGCTGGAATTGTCTATCACCACATGAAAAACAAATAAATGTAAACTTAAAACCCTTATCTTCTGAATCTATGTTTGTTTCGAGATAAAAATTTGCACTTATTCTTGATTTAGTTTTTTTTGTTTACATTATAACAAAGGGCTCTTATTTAATATATCTCAATAAGATTTTGTATCTGTATAATGATCTAGCTGTGTGTGCTACTATTTAAATCAAAGATTAGTGTGAAAATATTATTGCAACCATGATTTTCTATGTTCTTCATTGTTAAGTACTTCGAATTTGGGTATTTATACATACTGGCAGTAATGATTTAAACAGAACAAAAAAATAGAAACAATCAGGGCCGTAGCTAGAAGTGAACAATAAAAGCGAGGGGGGGGGGGGGATTTTTTTTTTTTATTCTTCTCCCAGACGCAGAAAGACACATTGTAGGAACAAATAAACTTTCTTATTCAACTGTTGTAATAAATAACTTCATTTTATATGAAGAAAAATGCATGATGATGAAGTTTGATTGTATAACTGATGCAATATTAAACATCATGTTAGTTTCATATGTGCAGAGAAGATGTGTGAGTGATAAAAAACTTATTTTAGTTACAATTCCATAATTCTGCAAAATTTTTAAAGGTCCTCAAAGCAAAATTAAATTTTGGACGAAAACTGGATTATTTAACTTTTTAAGTAGGGGTGATACGCAGCTGTGTAGTGGAGCCATCTATTGACAGAATTGATTACTTTTGCAATGGAATTCGAATTTTGATTATGTTCATATCGCATTATGAGTAATCAAAATCTTCAGATGAGAAATAAAAAACAGCTCTTTTCGGAGCCAATTATCTGCATTAAATGCAGTAAATAGATTATTTGGAAAAAAAACTAAACAAACAGGGGGTATACCGAAATTTAAAAATAAAAAATCCAGAAGGTATTCAGCATCTATCTCCATTTATCATCTATTCCACCTTTATCTAATTAGCAATTTTGATTTTTCTGTTCAGAGAAATAGCCTCTTAAGTAACTGGAAGACAGAGTTTTAATTCCATTAAAAAAAAAAGGAAAGAAAAAAAGTTTTAATTTTACAGAATTTTTAATAAAAGTTGAGAAATTACATAAGAACATAATTAAAATATTGTATAAAATTCAAATTAATACCATATAATTATTACAATAAAAATACATATAGTTAATTTTTTAACTGTTCATTTATTTCTTATATTTTTAAATTACAGCATAACATTTAGGTTTTTTTTTTTTTTTTTTTTTTTTTGCAAGAATTATTATTATTAAAAAAAATGTGTGGCATTTATATAATTTAAAGTCTAAGTAAAAACAACATGGTTATTATTTCTGTCAAAAGAGAGATTCACTATTTTTCCAAAACTTCGAATAATATGCTAAAGCTACACAATTCTTCCGTGCTCAGTGATTAAAAATCACTTTTTAAATTAAATTTATTTTTTAAACGTAATTAAATTTATAAAAATAGAAACTATGTATTTTTTCATCCAAACATTCTTTTATAAATAAAATAAAGTATTTCTGAATCGTTCTTATAAATCGTTCTCAATAATTTTTAAAACTTTAAAATGCTGCGTTAATTAATTTTTTAATAGAAACTTTGTAATTTATATTTTGAATCGTACTTAAAAAATCATCAAACATAAAAAAGTGAAAAGCTAATCACAAGCATTCGCTTGCTTGGATTCGAACGAAAAATTCCCGCGTGCTAGACAAACGCCGTACCTCAACACCACGGTCAGACAATACTCTTTAGTTTAGAACAAAATATAAAAACAAATCTCAAAGGCTCTGCTACACTACAGCGTATCACCCCCACCTAAAAAGTGGAATAACCCAGTTTTCGTTCTGCCGTAGGGAACCATCTAGAAATGAGATGCTAGTGGTAAAACGTAGGCGGCCGCAGGTAGACAGCAAAGATCAGCTTGGCTTATTTAAAACATATCGGTTACCAGTAATAGCCTCCGAAATACATGAATGTTATGTTGAAAGAGAAGTGATCCACTGTAGAAAAGCACTGTTATTTATTAATAAAATATTATTTTACACTCTTTACGGTGTAAGTTTAATATTAAAATGTTCATTATTTTATTTTAAGATTGTGAAATGATAAACTAGATTTTTACACTTAAAAGGAAAAGAATGGGACCGTTCAAGTATTACATAAGCACTAAAGGGGGAGGGAGGGGTCCAGAGTCTGCTTATTTTTTCTGACAAGGGGAGGGTGGGGGTCACGACAATTCTTACGTAAGCATTAAACAACGAAGAAACTGCAGTTCAAATTCAACAAGCAAACAAAGTATGATGGGGAAAGAGCCTACAGTCCGTTCGAAATTCGCTGTTTGTTTTTGATTTTATCCTTTGCTTATCTATCGGCAGTCGCGTGACCAGCATCACCCATTCGCCCTTTGTCTTCATTGCTGTCTGTTAAGTTGTGTGCCAAGTCAAGTACATTGCAAGACTAGAAAAACACAGGAACCGGTGTGGCTGGGTTATGTTGCCAGGGTAACTGGTCAGTTGACTTTATTTTAAAAAAGTATGGTAATTTCTTTTCTCCTGTTCAATCGGTCATGGAATTCCGGGCAGGACTAATTTTGTCTGGTGATCATTTTGGCTTCCATCTCAATGACAAAGGCTGTACAATAAATGTTGATTTGGAGAGATCCAACTTCGAGTTTTTTGGGAAGGTGTTGGCGGAGATCTGGAGCACCATGGACATCAATGGACATCCTGTCCACGCGACTTACGTCAATTCTGGTGAGCCTGAACTTCCAGTTGAGGAACATATAAAATAGTATTCCGATCATGTTCGGGAAAATCAATATTTGCTTCAGATAGTGAAATGCAAAAATGAAACATGTTGCCCTCGGCCCAGAAGCGGAATTTTTAAGATTCTGAAATCAAGCTACTTGCCACCACCAGCTAAAATGAATCAAACATTACATGATCTCATTATAAGTGATGAAGGAGAATTTCTAGACCTAAGTCTCCGCCTTGCACTAGATTTAGAAATTTCTTCAACAGGGTTCATTCAATTACCTTACGATTATTTCTGTCCAACAGTGAAACCGAAGCTATCAAAACATATTTGTCAGGTTTGTGGACATTATAATGCATCCAATAAATCAGCTGATCGCCATAGGAAAAATATTCATGGGAATGATAAACAAAATGTCCCTCAGACACGAGTGCGTCCACTGTGAATAGCGGCTCGGCGAGCCAATGAACTGATGTCTTCAAGCCCTCAGTGGGGATGAAGACGTTGAGTGGCTGGAGAAAGAAGAAGTGGAAGAACAAGGACCGGAAATCTGCAATACCCCAGGTCACTGTTCCAGTGAAAACTTTATAATAGACAATGTTGAAACATGGGTTCAAGGATACTGGGCATCAGATTGATTCTGGAACACCAAATTGAACTCCAACATTTGTATGATTCATGTCAAAAATTTTAGTTATGATGCCTAAGTAAGTTAAGACTTCTTGTATATCTTGTTTTATTACTCAATGTGATAAATAACAATATACAGGGTGATTCCAAATTTTTTTTACAATAAAAGAAGGGTGATAGTACACATCAAGGCAAACAATATTAAATAGGAGACCAAGGGTCCCAAACGTTTTCCAAAGAAGATAGCCGCCATTAAAGTTTAGGAACCAAGATTTCAAATAAGCATAAAAAACGGAAAAATTGGTCGATTGATTTGCGGTTTTCACTAAAATTATTCTTTATGTCGGCATTTTCTTGAAATTAAATTATAAAGATAAATTTCAAAAAATGCCGATAGAGGGCGCTTTAGACTTGGGAGTAACGAACAACTATTTTTTGCCGGTATTTTTTGCATCTCATTAAATGTTTCCGTAAGCTTAGACTCAAACTTAAATTTTGAACTCAAAATCTGAAAGTGGGAGGGCTTAAGTAGCACAAACTGAACTGTGTTCAGAAGGTTCAAATTTCAAATGATTATAAAAAACGGAAAAATTGGTTCATTGATTTACGGTTTTCACTAAAACTATTCTTTATGTCGGTATTTTCTTAAAAATAAATTATAAAGATAAATTTCGAAAAATGTCGATAGAGGGCGCTTTAGACTTTGGAGTAACGAACAACTGTTTTTTGCCGGTATTTTTTGCATCTCATTAAATGTTTTCGTAAGCTTAGACTTAAACTTAAGTTTTGAGCTCAAAATCTGAATAGTAGGGAGTAGTTAAGTAGCACAAACTGAACTATGTTTAAGGGGGGGGGGTGTTCAAATTTTAAATAATTATAGAAAATGGAAAAAAATTGTCGATTTGTTTGCGGTTTAAAATAAAACTATTCTTTAAGTCAGTATCTTCTTGAAAATAAATTTTAAAGATAAATTTGAAAAAAATTCCATTAGAGGGCGCCTTAAACTTCAAAGTAACCAAAAATTAATTTTAACCATTATTTTTTTGTTCTAATTAAATGCTTTCAAAAACTTATCAAATGTTTTCGGAAGCTTAGCTTTAAACTTAAATTTTGAGCTCAAAATCTGAATAATTAGGAGTAGTAAAGTAGCGCAAATTGAAGTGTCTTCAGGAGTTGAAATTTAACTCTTCCCCCTCCTCGAACATAATTCAATTTTTCCCTACTTAAACACTCCCAACGATTCAGAATTTGAGCTAGAGTTTAAGTTTATGCATTTGAAAGCATTTAATGAGATAAAAAAGTAACAGTTAAAAATAGTTGTACGCTACTCCAATGTCTAAGGCGCCCTCTATCGGCATTTTGTGAAATTTATCTTTAAAATTTATTTTGAAAAAAATGCTCATTTAAAAATTAGTTTTAGCAAAACCCGCAAACGAATCGACCAATTTTTCCGTTTTTTATAATCATTTGAAATTTGAACCCTCTGAACACATTTCAGTTTGTCTACTTAACTACTCGCAACTATTCAGATTTTGAGCTTAAAATTTAAGTTTAAGTCTTAGCTTACGAAAGCATTTAATATGATGCAAAAAATAACGCCAAAAAGAGTTGTTCGTCACTCCAAAGTCTAAAGCGCCCTCTATCGACATTTTTTGACATTTATCTTTATAATTTATTTTTAAGAAAATACCGACATAAAGAATAATTTTAGTGAAAACCGCAAATCAATGAACCAATTTTTCCGTTTTTTATAATCATTTGAAATTTGAACCCTCTGAACACAGCTCAGTTTGCTTACTTAACCACTCCCAACTACAGATTTTGAGCTCAAAATTTAAGTTTGAGTCTAAGCTTACGAAAACATTTAATGAGATGCAAAAAATACCGGCAAAAAATAGTTGTTCGTTACTCCAAAGTCTAAAGCGCCCTCTATCGGCATTTTTTGAAATTTATCTTTATAATTTAATTTCAAGAAAATGCCAACATAAAGAATAATTTTAGTGAAAACCGCAAATCAATCGACCGATTTTTCCGTTTTTTATGTTTATTTGAAATTTTGGTCCCTAAACTTTAATGGCGGCTATCTCCTTTGGAAAACGTTTTGGACCCTTGGTCTTCTATTTAATATTGTTTGTCTTGATGTGTACTATCACCCCTCTTTTATTGTAAAAAAAAATTTGGAATCACCCTGTATTTAAACCATTTTGTATTCTGTGGTTTGTTTAATGCAATAAGCAAAAATATATTAAAACCATTTAATATATTTTGATATCACCATCCCTATATGCCTATATAAATTTGCAGGATTAATAATGTAATTGATTGGTAACTTTTTATAAGTCAAAAAATATTGATGTATAAACTGTCATAAAATCTTACGTAATCAAAGGGGGAGGGGGTCTAGCATTTGCTTATATTTTCTTACAAGGGGGGGGGAGGGGGTACAAAATGACTAAAAATATGCTTACGTAATACTTGAACGGTCCCAATGTAGACTTTTGTGTGTTGTAAAAATTAGCACAAAATTCGCATTTATATATCAAACATAACTTTTAGATGTTCACAGGTGTTTTTCTAAAATACGATGTTGATTTAAGTAGGTAAATAATACATGACTTAAAAAGAGAATTCATTTTATACTTATGCTTTCCATTCAACAAAAATAAGTTATTTAAGAAGACGTAACCCGATCACGGCCTTAGGTTCAATCGTTTGGAGTTTCCAGTGGCTTTCTTTGAAGTTTGGATTACATTTCGTAAATACGGGTTGGTTCTTTTAGTTGGTTTCCCATCGGAGGCATCCCCCTCGCCCTTTAGCGCCTATATACCTCGTGTTGATAATTGGCCGTCATAACCACAACACGGTTCAGGAGAGGTTTTACTTCTGTGACTTAAAATTTACATAATTCTTTCGATAATTTTCGGTTACAATAATAAAACAAATATCCTCTTTGGACATTTTAAATTTTTACTACATACATCAGTTGCACAACATTTTTCTGTAAAAAAAAAGAATGGTATGCGTTTGACTCTCTGTGAAAAATATGCCTGCAGATGGAGTAATTTGTTGCATTGATTTTTTTTCCTTCTAAATTTTAATAAATTAAATTTTATTTGTTGTTATTGTTACTTGAAGTCGTTATTGTTATTTTAACTCCGTTTCATAAATAATTTTATGAAGTGCTCACAAATAATTTTAAAATAGACACACTTTCTAAAAGTTTAGCCAATTAATTTTATTTATGTTCGTTATTTGAAATCAGATACGAAGAAGACATTTTAAGAATCCTGTGCCTCCCCCCTCTATTTCTCCTCAAAAAGGCATTTTGTGTATATACGTGTGGATGTATCTCAAAATGTATATCATGGTAAAAAGTAGAATTTCAAAAGGGAGAAAATCAAATGCTATAAACACAAAAAAAAATTATTTATTTATTTTTTTAAATACTTAGCTTTTTTTTTAATACTTAATTTTTTTTTATTTATTTATTTATTTTTTTTTTTTAATTTTAGGCGGGAGGGTAAGTAAGTTTCTGACACTGAGAAAAAAATGTTGATAGATTTATAAAATGATAAACTTATAAAATAAATATAGAAAACTTACAGCTAATCAGCTCTTATATTGTTTCAGAAAGTTTCCCACACATTAGAAAAATCATTAAAGTCTGTAAAACTTAGCTTGGCCAAAATATTTTTCCAAAAATGCACAAATTTTTAAGTTGCCATTATTCTACAGGTAAAATGTAAAATTTATTACTTTTAAAGAATTATAATTTCTAGGCAATAAAATTAAAATACGATAAAATAAGTGAAAAAGAACCTGCGTATGAAGGCATCTTATTTTAAACGAGAAAATGTGTTTATGCATGCAAAATAAATATAACAATAAATGAGATAATGCATTTAAATTTGCTAAGGAGGAAACTTGTCTGTAATGCAAAAAAATTTTTTAAGCAATTCTGTCTTACAAGGAAGGTCTCCATACTGGGCATACTCAGAATTTTATGAAAAAAATAATTAAATTACTTATGTATGTAATAAAGGATCAGTCAAAATTAGCGGCGGAATCACATTAGAAATTATGTAAAAAAATAAAATAGTTTGGAATATTTGGCGTGAAAAAAAGAGAGTCACTCGATTTGGCGGGCAATTCTTTTCCTCGCCAAAAGCAAACGATTATTATGCAACTCAAAACTGGTAGATATTTAGAATGCGGGTAAATGGTATTTAATGAATTTAAACATAAACAATGAGAGACTTTAATATTATATATATATATATATATATATATATATATATATACACTTATTATTCCATATATATATTATTTGTTGAAGTAGTTACTTAATTAATCTCTGGAAAAATGTTTTCATTGATAAAAAAAAAATCATATTGAGAAAAAATATTTTCATACATTTAAGCGTGTTCAAAAATAAAAGCCAGACGTTTCCATAGCAACAAAATCTAATCGACATTTCTCAATCGGACTTTGAGCTTGAAACAAATTTCATTAATTTAAATAATGAATTTCGTTTTAAATCTCAAATTTTCATGTTAAATTTAGATAAAAATACATATAAATATCAATTTAACAAAACCATACTTAAAAAAATACTAAAACTTACAAAACTAAAGTTATTTAAATTAAATGTATCAAAACCATTCCATCGCCAGGCGGCGATAAATCGCCAAATAACGAAATTTTCTTTCTTTTTTTTATGGGTACTGAATGGAGGTTTCGACGAATTTTTTTTTTTTTTTTTTTTTTTTTTTTTTCCAAACGTTTATATCTACACGAGAAAAACATTCTGTAATTTTTTCAGATTTTTCGGAAATGCCCGTATGGAGATCTTCCGTGTTAGAAGATTTTATTGTATAGTATTTTTCAGATTCTTAAGTTTCCAATACATAGAATATGGATTAACGATGCTAATGTTGACTGAAATATGTACAAACAAATAAAGATTAATTGAAAAAATAATAATCACAGCACAGGCGTTTCTTTAAAAAGGAAGATTATAAACATAAAAGCAATACTAAAAATAAGTATTTTTTGTGAAAATTCAAGTAAAGAAATTAAGAGCAATTTCTAACTGTATCAACGGAAAAATCCATGTTTTCTAGAAATTTAGTTAGATCTAGACTTTGACTACTTATTAGGGCTGAGCCAGACCAATAATTTTCATGTACGCCAAAGCGGGATCGGGTGGGACTTTTAAATTTTTATATCCTGCTGGACCATTAATTTTTTGTAAGGGCCCAACCGGACTTGGGTTGGACTTTTAAAATTTTATACTAGGGTGGGAAATTGACTGCTATTGTACGGGTCGGGCCATGGCCCTGAAATTTCCATTCATGCAAACATCTAGTTTATGTGTTTTAGATCTCGCCCAACAAAATATAATACAAAAGACTTCTTTTATATAAAATTAAAACCAAAATAATTCAAGCATATGCTAAAAAAATTTCTTCTGCCCGATACATCTGATGCGAAAAAAATTGCGTCATCTTTACAACGAACCTATGAATTGTACTTCCTCAAATGAGCCGCAAGTCGAATGCAGAGTTTTCGCTGCCGCTCGCCATTACGTGAAAGTGCGATTAAATTCTTAATTTGGCGAGTGAACAAACGATTAGATTCGCCAAATTGCTAGTGCTAAATTTTTATTTTTATTTTTTATTTTCTATGCATAAGCATATATATATATACATATATACATATTTTCAATATATATACATTTTTAATATATTTGTAGCAGATAGTTGAAATTAGATTAATAACAATCATTGTCGCAGTTATTAAAACTTAGTTTATTTTAGAACATACTGAAAAAAAAAGAAATACATTAAAGTATTATTATTTGTGTGTGTGTGTGTGTGCTACAAGGCGAATCTATTTTGATAATAATTTTTCCATTTGGCGAATGTGTTTTATTTTTAATTAGCCAAAATACTAACGTTGGTCAAATGCCAGCGAGGACATTGGTTGAAACACTATGTCGACTGCTCAAAAGCATTTTTGCCGATCCACCGAGACTAGGACAGGAAAGAAAACATGGGCTTCTGATTGGTTGAATAATTTAAAGAGAGGTTGTTTGCAAATAAATCATTCTGAATGCGAATGTGCTCGTTTTAGGAGCGTATGTAGGTATATCCTGTTAAAATAATAAGAAAAGGCAATAAAGAAATCTAGAACAACTAAATTTGTAAATATCGTGCAATCGATGCCGTAAAAAGAAAATGTAATTATTGCTTGTAAATAAATTGTTCTGTATGTGGATGTACGTATTAGAGGCATATACAGTCGAGTCTCTATATAACGAAATCCATCGTTCCAGTAAAAAAATTGTTATATAGTTTTAGTAAAAAATAGTAAAAAATTTGTTATATTCGATGTATGGAAAATGATGTTAAAAATCGTATTTAATATGTAAATTTTTAACAAATCTTATTTTTGATGTTTTTAACTAAGAATTTGTAATGTTTAAAAGTAAAAATTAACCTATTAACATTCTATTTCTTAATTATTTAAGCATTTTCAAAAAAAAGAGAACAGACATTTATTTGAAAGCTTAATGAAAATCAAAGAAGAAGACTTGCATTAATTTCAGACGAAGAAATCTGTAATTTTTTTTTGTTTTGATTTTAAAATTATTACGCTCTTAAAAAAATGCTCAAATTTTAGCAAGGAATGAAAAATTGTAGTTAACATTTTCCTCCATTTAAAGGCCCCTCTTATGTGCCTCTCATTGATTCCTCTCATACATGTGTAACAATATAATTGACTCTGTTTTGAGAAGGGTGTTGAAAAGTGTGCGGGAGGTGGGATGAATTCGTCGGATTTAAAAAACAGGGAGATAAGTAATATATAAAAAAAAAACTCAGCACTGAACGATAAATCAAAAAATAAGTGATGGAAAATTGATTCCATATGATTTCGAATCTTTTATAAAACTGAATAAATTAAGACCAATTTATGAAAAAATTCGTTGTATAGAGATAGATATTTCGCTATATAGAGACTGTTTTTCATGTACTAATCATGCGAAAAGGGGACCGTTCTACAAAAAATTCGTTATATAGAGAAATTTGATGTATGGAGTTTCGTTGTAGGGAGACTCGACGGTATGTGCATATCATGTTAAAATAATATGAAATAGCTATTTTATTTTTATTTTCTGAAGGTAATATAGAAAAATTGAGAAACATAATTAACTTCTTTAATTATAAATTTGTAAAGTATTACTTTTTCAGTTAATAAATATTTAAAATCGGAAGAAAAATCAAGCTTTCGAAAGGTTTTCAAACAGAAATTAATGACTAAATATACATAAACTCAAATGAACCAAAGCAAAATGTTTTTTTTAAATTAAGCAATCAGGACCCCGTATTTTCGCCCCTATGCTAGCTTCGGTGGGATCGGCAAAAATGCTGCTCAAAATGCGCATCCCTAACAGAAAAACACATTGTCCATGTATAACGGAACTTTTTATCGCTTTCTTGACTTTACATTTTTTAAAAGTATAAAGCGAGCTGACTTAATACCGTACGGGCGGTTACTCGTTATTGTAATTAAAACACTGGTTCTAAAACTACGCGTTTTAAAACATACATTTTTTCATTAATAAATGATTAGTTCATTTTATTGGTGATGAATACGTTACAGCCAAGTAAAGTTTTCAGAATCAATCCTGTATAGTTCGTTTTGAATATTCAAGATGTTGATCCCCTCCCCCACTATTTTTTAAAAGAGCTAAAGAGGTCACAACTTTCAATTAAATGGACAAAACCTGTTGCGGGGGGATATTCAACACAAGATCTAATGAAATTTAAACTGATTGTTTTGAATGTTTGAAAATAACTTATCGAAAAACGTGAAATGATTCTATAGATATCCGAAAGTAATTTTCAATTTCCACGTTGTCCTCTACACTAATGAAATATATATAATAATTATATGTTTTATCGAATGATTTCACATCGACTTAGTACTTTATTTACAGAAATTTTCAGCAATAAATATCATCGGCAATAAAGTCTATTACCTCAATTTTTAACTAGTTGGATGTGCCAATCTCAAAACTTTCTTCTATATATACATTTTAATATATATTAAAAAAAAAAATAGTTACATATGTTAAGGCTTTAATAATTTTGATTCGATACCAACTTCGATTTTCATCTTAAATTTCTGCTTCAGTCAATTAATCGGAGTAAAAACGAGTTTCTGTCTCTTCATGAGTTAATGGACAGCAGAATGATAGGCAGATATTTTTTCCAAAATTGAAGAAAATCCTGCCTATTTTTGTACGGTCTACGCTCACTTCCAAAGTAACATTTAAAACTTTCAAAGTATAATAAATTAAAAGCTAATATTATAAAATTGTAATTTAACAAATTACAACAACTACTTAGAAAATGATATTTTCAAAGACTAACATTTTAAAGACTTATAAATAAATAACGTATTTAAATTATTAATAATAATAAACATAATTTTTAGGATGATCATAACAAGTCATATATAACGCGCGCCATAAATTAAACATTATTATACTTAGATCAATAATTTAAAAAAAAAAAAGTAGTTTATAGATATACAACTTTGACTGTTTAAAATCATTTTTATTTGATGGAGTTAATCAAACTTACTTCTGATCGCCTCATCTTACGTATGACATGGATTAAACATTAATATTCTTTTACCTATCATAAACAAATTTTTAAATGAAATTTCAGTTTTACAATTTTCGGATCTCCAAATTTTTTAAATTTCTAAATATCGTACATTTTTTAATTTTTACACCATTGCGTAGAGAAAAAAATGCACTTTTAAATGAAATTTGTTTGAAATCTTTATCACAAATTATTTTCAAATTATTATTATTTTTAAGTTTTTATTACATTTTTGTCATCGTGGCAACAGTAGTATTTCATTTTCGGACATAACCATGGATCAATCAGAAAGCGAATAAAATAATATAAATTGTGGAATTCAATGAGTAAAAAGATTCGGATATTCTTCAGATTTCCCAGTTCTCTGCCGAGGACAGCTATTTCCCAAATAGTTAAAAAATATAATAAATTAAAAAAGACGAAGTAGGTGTGCAATAAGGCTAACAAATATTAGTAAATGAACCAACTGCCTAGTATGAGCAGCTGAATGACATATATCATATCTTATTTACATGCATGGAATTCAAAGTAAAGATTATTAAGTATTGTAATTATTCATCAGTATTATTATTAGCATTATTATCTTCATTATTGTTACGTTATTAATAAGCATTATTATTATTCATCAAAGGTAGGTTTTTCAGAGTATTCTTATAATTTTTAATTATGATGAAATTTTCAAATTTCTTTCCAGTGATTTAACTAATGTAATATATCACTTAATTTTAGACATTCTCGTCTAAATTGTTTCTTGATTTCATCAATTGAGCGGGGGAGGGGGGGGGGAGGAGAAATCTCGCATTGTTTATTCCGCATTCAAATTCTTTCCTAAACTACATTCTTTCTGATAAACATAAGGAATCATATTTATTAGTAAATACAGTAAAACCTCTAAATAACGGACACCTCGGGAACACAGAAATTGTCCGCTATTCAGAAGTGTCCGCTATTGGGAAAACCTCAAACATACAAAAATCTTTAAGAAATGATAAATATTTCATTAATTTACATTTGTATGTTCTAAAACCCCTATTATATGATTAATGAGAAATTTAAAAAAATTTTTAAGCAATAAAACTTAAAACAAATTGTGCCCACCTTTAACTGCTGTTTATTACATTGTTATTTAAAAAAAAAAAAAAAATCTGTTACGAAAGTTTATTTTTACTTGCGATTACGTGTAATTTGTTTTTCAATGTGATGTTATTGGTCATTATAGAGTTCCGAGCGGGGATAGGGATTACACTTTTTGATCATTAAAAACATAAAATCTTCCGGGGGGACATAGACATTTGAATGCTCTGGGAACTGTCCCTCCCATGCAATTCCCTGAATTCAACAATGAACGTGAAGGAGAAATTTGCTCAGCCCACCCTCTATATTTATCTGTGATCACAAAATTTGTGACACATTGCCCTGATAAATTTAACGACCTTTTTACTTTTTTTTTTTCATTTTTTTCTTGTTAAAAAATACTTTTTTATCCCTTATCGCCGAAAATATTGTCCGCTATTTGGAATGTCCGTTATTCAGAGGTTAAACATAGAAAAATTTAGGTTTTGGGAGCGGGGATATGAAAACTGTCCGTTAAATTGAGGTGTCCGCTATTCGGGAGTGTCCGTTATGGAGGTTTTACTGTATATAAAATAATTTCAGACAAATTAAAGAAAAAAAATTAACAAAGAAGACGTTTAATGGGTTTTTTAAAAGTTTTTTATAAAAGTGAAGTAACAAAAATAATTTTGAACAAGTTGGAAATTGCACGTGAAGCGTAGCAAATCAGGTGCGTTCGTACGATAACGAAATTTTAAAAATATTACTCTCATATATCAATCTCATAAAATTGTAAATAGTGAATTACAATTAAAACGCTCATCAAACAATGTTCTCCCTGTACCATTACGTAATGGAATACTTTTGTGTGGCCTTGTAAATCAATAATAAATGTTCTTTGCACCAAAAATTATGTAAAATGTATATTATAATATGTACTTTATAGTTGCATATAAATTTTATTAAGTTCGAATAAGTGTAACACCATTAAAATGAATTTGAAACATTTTCCCCCATTGATCGTAATGTAACTGAATACTTTTGATTGTCCCTGTAATTGATCTATGCATCCAATTTTCATAAAATTTGAAATAACTCGGCAAAATTATGTAATAATTATATATTTTAAATTTCAAATATATAAAATACATTTGAATCTTTTTCTTCATTGACCATAATGAAACTGAATACTTTTGATTGCCCCTGTAATTGATCTATGCACCCGATTATCAAAAAATTTGAAATAACTCGACAAAATTATGTAATAATTATGTATTTTAAATTTCAAACGATTAAAATGCATTTGAAACTTTTTTCCTCATTGACCGTAATGTAATGGAATACTTTTGATTGCCCCTGTAATTGATCTATGCATCCGATTTTCATAAAATTTGACATGACTCGACAAAATAGTGTAATAAATATGTATTTTAAATTTCAAATGATTCGATTGGGTAGTTTTTGCGTTGTTATATGCGGACAGACAGACGGACGGACAGACAGACGGAAGGACAGACGAACGGACTGAACGACCACTATAGGTGCTACGTATACACATATATACGAACGCACCTAAAAACCGTGCTCATATACACAATGATATAAAATGGAATACTTCATGATTGCTTATTTTTACTTATTTTTCATTCGTTTCATTTTTAAAATTTACGTTGAAAGCCAAGACTGTTTTTACACCTAAACCACCTATTTTCTGACACATACGCACTCGTTTTTATTCTTATATGTGTGTGTGTATGTATGTTTCTAAACATTTAAAAAATACATTTAAAAACCTGAACTACAGGCGGTCTGATGAACATAGTGATTCATATGTATTCTTATTTGCGTGAAACAATTTCATGCAAATTTTTCAAAAGAAAAAAAAAGAAAACGTTTAATTGTTAAATAAATAAAATAAAATAAATAATAAAAACAATGTTGTAATTCATTATTGCTATTCGTAATTATTTTTTATTTACTTTATAGTATTTGAAATGTATCTAGGCAATTTAAGCTGTTTTTAAACCAAAATTACTCACTTTCTGACATATACGGAATCATTTTTATTTTCATTTTATGAAAAAATTTCATGTTTTACTTACCCATCATACGTAGTATAGGGTAAGTCTTGCAATCGTTTTGAAAATCGAAAATTTTTTTTTGACGGATTTACACATTTTGGACACTGTAGATTCCGAAAAACATATTTTTAGAAAAAAAAAATTTGCCGTCCGTCCGTCTGTGTGTCTATCTGTCTGTTTGTCTGTAACCGCTCTATCTCCCGAACAAATTGAGATAGATATTTGAAATTTTGTATGTGCTTAGTATGTAGGGATGGGACGAAGCCTATTTAATATCAGTAACCTCAATTATCCGGAACTATTTTTTTCGGACTCTCGAAAAATTCGTTCTGATGAAAGGTATATAAAAATTTTCGAATTCTTTTATTTTAAAGAGTGGAAGTAAAAGGCAATAAAATAACACAAATTTTGCATAAAAACGAAGTCAATCGGATTATTAGTTGTTGAGATATTTCTAATCCTATTTTCCCCATTCTTTGATTTTTCATGACCCTGTATTTCATTCAAATTTCAATTCAAAGATATCTTTTAATTGGAAATGAGATACGTAATTCGATGCAAGAAACCGTTAGTAAATATGATTATTGTTTTTGGAGTTATAAGGATGTTTCTTTTACGCAATTCAGTACTACTTGAATAGTTTGGCGTTTCATACAATTTATCGAAATTGGTTCATCAGAAATTCATTAATAGAGCATGATGATGTGTTAAAAATAGTTAAATATATGTTTATATTTTGTTTTGGGATTGTAATGCATTTTATAAATTGTTTACATTATGTTTTGAATATCTATGATGGGTAAGTGTTACGGTGGCCTCCAACGACTAGTTTACATTTGTAAAAAAAGCTGTTTGAAAACCTAAACATCAGATTTTTTGATAAACATAGAGATACATTTTTATTCTTAAATACATGAAACAATTTTATAAAAATTTTACCAATCCCCCCCCCCCCCCAAAAAAAAAAGGTTTAATGATTAAAAAACATAAATAAAAAAATAAAAAAAAAGATTAAAAAAATTAAAGAAGAGAAAGTAATAAAAACAGTAGTTGTAGAATAAAATATAACAGTTGTAGTTTAACAGTAGTTGTAGAATGTTGTAGAATAAAATAATTCATTATTTATACTCGTAATTATTTTTTATTTATGTTATATTTGAAATTTAGGTAGGCAATTGAGGCTGTTTTTAAACCTAAATTACTCACTTTCTGATATAGACGGAATCATTTTATGTATTTTTTTTAAATCCATGAAACAATTTCATATTTTTGCATTAAAAAAAAAAAAAAAAAAAAATCCAGGAATGTGTTATAAAATTTTGTACTAATGAATGGGATATATATGTAGAAAAGTTTTGGAAACATCATACAAAAGTACTTTTAAATTTTAGATATTCATTAATAAGAAGTCCAAAATTAATGTTTAATTAGAATATTGTAATTAAAAAATAACTATAATAACATTAATAACAATGTCATTTTTTACGAAAAAAAAATCACGCACGGAGAGTAAATCCTTTTATGAGTACTACTTGGACAATATACATTGCAATTGTAATATTTAATATTTTTCAGAGAAAACATTTAATTGCAAGCTAAAATATAGTCACACAAGTTTACATACTTAAAAAATGCAGGTATATGTAAGTCATTCATTAACACAATCTAGAAATTATATGAAAGAGCCCTGGCGGAATGATTAAAATTTTAGAAATAACTAATTTGTACCAAATAAAATACTTTAATTACTTTTTTTAAAGTATTGAAAAGAAAATCGTTCATAAAATAACGAATATCTGAATTTCATAACTAAATATCTTTTAAAAATATTTCTTCTAATGCCAAACGGCACCTAACACTTTATTTAAATTATTTATGGAAGCTTGATTTGTAGTTATTAAAACTATCAACGATCTTTTCTAATACATTGAATGTCTGTCTCCATGCTTATTAGTTTTAAAAATCGCAAACGAAATAACAATAAACAAAATTTTTAAAAGATGTGCTTATATACAGATATAAATAATTTTAACAGTTACTGGGGGAAAAAATTAGATAGAAAAAAAAAATCATAAGCGAAAATCAAAAAATCCTTTAGACGAGAATGTCAGAAATCGGAAAAAATTACTACAGACAATAAAATCCTGAAACTACATCAGAAAATTTTACTTAACACGTTGACTGTCACGTCACTCATCGGTGACTAACGCCGAACTTTCCGATTACGCATAATCATTCACCACTACTGGCAGTCAGTCAAAAATACGAGATAAAGCTAAAATCGTTTTAAGTTATTATTGAAAAATTATTTTAAAATTTGATTAACATTTATTTAATACAGGATTATACTTTCTTAATAGTTACTTAAACCATTATACATATTTTTTTTAGTTTCACTGTCAGTCATCGTGGAACTCGTCGAGTTAAATACAGGCTGACCGAAAAGTTTAATAATAAAATGAGAAACTTTCTCTTAGTGAATTAATCAGTTGATAATTTTTTACTTGGAGTTAAACTAAGTCAAATTTTGGGAAAATAATCAACAGAAAGTGAAACACGAGGCTCGCTAAACAATAGTTTGCTGAGAACTGGTACTAAGGTGCGGAGTAGATATTTGTAAGCAGGTTAAACAACTAATCTTCTTTAGCTACATCGAAGTGGTTCAGAATCCCCTAAATGTTAGACCTTCTAGAATTTTGAGACGGCAATGCTCTAGCACCACTCATTCTTCTCCGTACAGTATACTTCAATTTTATCCATCATAGCTCCACCCATATCTAAATCGATATTTTAGTTTACACGCCCATTCAACCATACTGAACGATCCTCGAGTTGCAAATATTCTACAGCAATTTTTATTCAAATTTTTAACTGTCTGAAAAATGAATGGCACAAATGAAATGCCATTTCTATCAGTTATTAAAATTAGTCAACTTTATTAAAATGACAAAGTTAACTAAAGAAGACTTCCTTAAATGTACGAAAATTTCGGAATAGTTTCAGTACCTTCTCGAATACATTCTGTATTCCACTTTTATTAGTTTTGCGTAGAATAAAGATGAAAGGATTCAGAAATTTCATCGAACATCGAATTTTACATTGCTACTAGATTTTCAAAATTAATCGTCAATCAAATAAAAAAAAAAAAAAAAAAAAAAAAAAAACGAGGATTCTTGCATGATTTATAGTGAATTTATAAATCTTCTAAACTTGCCTTGTGTTTCTACTTACAATATTGAGCTTTCCGCTTGTTTGTGTACTTGCAGAATTTCAAATTTGATATTTAATAGTTCAAAATTTTTAGTAATTTTTTTTATATATTTTTAATAATTATTTTATATATGTGAAAAACCGTATTTTCTGTTATTTCTATTATTATTATTCACTAGATTTGAGAAAATAAATAATTCTGTTTATTGCCTGGCAGAAATTTTAACATTATGGCTTTTACTATTATGTTAAATAAAAGTAGGATATAAAAGATTTCAAAGTATGCGATGCAATTTCCGTATGAATAAAGATAATAAATATTATTACCAATGATTATCAATACCGAAAGTACTACAGGTAAAATATTAAAATGGTATGAACTGCTTTAGGAAGAAATGTATTTATTATATTTATTTTTTCAATTTTTACTTCGAGCCTATAGGTCAATTTTGAAATGGGATACAATTTTCAGGCGCTTAAAGAATTATCCTACCTCTTATCGATAGTTCTTTCAAACATTTACAAAGAACACATAAATTAACGTCTGAATTTAATTTATTAATTGTTAAAAATACATATATATTAAGACGAACATAATCACAATTAATGCAACAGAGCAACAGCACTGTACACTATGACACAGGTTCGAATCCTGGCCCTGGTTATATAAGCTGGGGCCAGAATTCACTCAGTGTTGGATTATTGCATTAATACTAAAACAGCCGGGTATTTTACTAAAATTTCATAAAAGTTTTACACCAGAATTTTAATTTTAAACTATTTAACTTACTTAATTAGTCTATTTTTGCGTTGCACGTATTTAACATGTCTTATGAAGAAAATTCTGGTTCGAATCAACTATTACCATTCTGGCAGGGGTCATTTTGACCCCTTATGGCGGTTCTAGTGTTAATAGTGATCATTCTTGTCTTCATATATACGTACCTTTCATAATTTACGAAGTATTTAACTTTTGAAATTCAATTAGATCTTCCAGTGGACATAATTTCTTAACAGATTTTTTGCATTAGGTTGAAGGATATTGCATGTCTAGAGTTTCTGAAAAGTATGGCGGAAGATATCAGCTCTCTGGGGAAAAAAATGAATTAATGGTACGGGTTTGAATTGGTGAACTTTGTACTACATAAATCAGCATTAAAAAAACAAAACAAATTATACACTCACACCAGTAAAATTGAATGATTATTCTGAAATAAAATAATATGTGTTTTGCAACTGCTGCATAAAAATTCGTCGTAAATTTACAAAACAGGTGAACGCCTGTACGGCATTCAGTTCGCCTTGTTGATTCTTCTAATTATATTTATTTGCGCTCCTGAGTTTTCTAATTTTTCGTGCGGTATATCGAAGGAAAGCTTTAGATTTGAGATTTATTGTACATCTGGGTTTTGATTTAGACGGTCCAAAATATTTTGCCTCATGCTTTCATTCAGTTGAAATAGTTTACACACAATAACTGCATTTCAATTATGTAGCTCCTCCCTCGCTCTCGTGCAGTAGCACAAATCTGAGGTTAAGGGAATGGACGGTATTTTAATATAAGTATGAATTTTAACGCATTTTAGGAAGGTAAATAGTGTCATACATTTTTTTAAATGCAGAAAAGGAAAGGGGACTGTGAGTACATGCAGCAACATGGTGTTTTTATCATTATTAGACAATTTTTCACAGAATTACTTATTAAAGAATTGTAAGAAATAAAAACAATAAGAAAATAGTCCTTCCGGCAGTGCCGGGATAAGAGGTAGCTTTCATATACTTATATATTTATTTATTTATTTTAAATTAAGTTATACTATTCAAAAATACTAAGCTCAAACTAGTAGAACCTGATTATGAGCTTGGTCGAAATCTTAATTCAGGTGCACATGCACACTCATATTGAAATCGATCAATATATATATACGATAACTCAGCCATTTTTTAAGATACAGACGAAACAAAAAAAATGGAATCTTTGTATCAAGGTCAAATGCATAAAAGAAAAATATTTTTCAATTTCTCACTTTCTTGTACCTAATTTTAAATTTTATTTTATAAAATTTTTTAAATGGCTGCCATTTTGAAATAAGATGGCGGATGGAACTGAGTATCGAACTCGATTCAGGCCTCAGTATATACTATGTACACACTAAGTTACATCCAAATCGATTCATAAATACGCGTGTTATCACGTGACAAAAATCAGATGGTTTCAAAATGTCAGCCATAAGAAAAATTCAATGTGCTATAACTCAATCATTTTTTAAGATATAGACAAAATAAAAAGTGTTCTGGAATCATTGTTTTAGATTCTAACACGTAAAAGAAAAATATTTTTCAACTTTTAATTTTTTCGTATTGAATTTTAAATTTAATTTTTTTTAAAAATTTAAAATGGCTGCCATTTTGAAACAAAATGGCGGATGATGCTGGCCAACGAACTCGGTCGAGACATTTGTATGTACTATGTTCATACCAAATTTCATTCAAATCGGTTCATAAATACGTTAGTTATCGCATGACAAAAATCAGATATATATATATATATATATATATATATATATATATATATATATATATATATATATATATATATATATATATATATATATATATATATATATATATATATATATATATATATATATATATGTCAACATTTGAACGGAGGGTGGTTTTGGGGTCTGGGGGTCATGATCGGTGAAAATATACCAAAATTTTCCGGAAGTGCTTTCCTCCGGACGGCTGTAATAGGTAGCTTTTTACTTTTTGTAATGAAAGCTACCTAAAAATGTAGGGTCAAAAATGGTATCCAACTTGAGCCCCTTTAAAGAGAATACCAACCGTTTCTCATTCCATACTGTATATTTTTGATTTGAGATTTATTGTACATCTGGGTTTTGATTTAGACGGTCCAAAATATTTTGCCTCATGCTTTCATTCAGTTGAAATAGTTTACACACAATAACTGCATTTCAATTATGTAGCTCCTCCCTCGCTCTCGTGCAGTAGCACAAATCTGAGGTTAAGGGAATGGACGGTATTTTAATATAAGTATGAATTTTAACGCATTTTAGGAAGGTAAATAGTGTCATACATTTTTTTAAATGCAGAAAAGGAAAGGGGACTGTGAGTACATGCAGCAACATGGTGTTTTTATCATTATTAGACAATTTTTCACAGAATTACTTATTAAAGAATTGTAAGAACTAAAAACAATTAAAAAAAATCTATATCAAAGAAAGTAAAATTGATTGCATATTTTGGAATTCAATTCAGTATATGTAAATCCAAGAGCAAAATTTAAAAAAACTGCGGATTTCTAGGAATACACAAAAATTTTAATTAAAATTACTGCGTATTAACAGAGGGTAGGAATCTTACGTTTTAAAAAATATACCTACAAGCAATGATTACTTTATGTGTAGGAATCTAATATAAATAGATGAAACAGCACTGATAAATTGGCGATAAATAAAAAAATAGTAACAACACAACAAAAAATAAACACAATTAAATAACAGAACTTTGCATGAACTAGTTAGCACCACATGTCGCTTTCTTTGAAAATTCTCCTCTCAATTCTCACTGCTAGTTTGTGACTTTGTGCCCTTACTGACTCATGTTTCTGTTGTTGGTGTCGGCACATTAAAATTTAATCCTCGAAGCGTGTTCCTGTGATCTTTTGATTTATGGTAATTAATACTACATACTTCTATTATTTAATTACTAACACACACACACACACACACACACACACACACACACACACACACACACACACACACACACACACACACACACACACACACACATACACATATATATATATATATATATATTAAATTAAAATGTAAAACTTTATTAAATTTGTAATCCGGTAAGGGGAATTTTCAAGGTAAGGAATCCGGTAAGGGGAATTCCCCTTCCCAAAGAGGGAAGCGGAATATGAGCGTGGAAGCGCGCAATTACTTAGATGATTGTATATACATCGTTAGAGGGCCGAATATTTTGAAAATATTAATCTTTAAAACTATTTTAAAGATTAAGACTCTTCTTCCTCTAAATGTAACGTCTATTTTTAGAAGACAAACTAGTTTTATTGTAAAATGAAAAATCTTATATATATATATATATATATATATATCTGTGTGTGTGCACACACTATATGGCCAAATATGACCGTCCACTTGCGATTTTGTTAAATATCTAGAAAAATACTTGAAATATCCTGAAACTTTAAGCGTGTAAATATAATAGTACAGGTCATATGTCTCAGTAAAGATATTTTTGCTGAAACTCTACAGGGGACCGTCAACAAATTGAAAAAGAACGAATAACTTTTGGATAACCCTGTCAAAACTAATATAGCAAAAGCGCTATAACTGTAGATTATGATTAAGTGGTTTATTGTAATATACTGTGTTCATTTTTATGTGGATAGCATGTACACTAGTGGAGAACTTATTTTTGCAAAACCAGTCCCAAAATTTTCCAAGTTTTTTGCTTATAATTTAAAGAGTTCTTAATATAAAATAATGTTCTTTTCTGAAAATATGCTGAACAACATTTTACATAATACCTTGTCATGAGAATTAAAAAATAATAAAAATTGTATAAAAAATGAGCAGGTTTACTAAATAGTTTTTCATTTTGCATGCGTAAACGCAATCAAAATTTCATTTGCGTATTGTATTAGGTAAATGTATGGAGCAAATTCCTTAAATATTTCAAAAACAAAGCTTGAAAATTCTGAAAATGACCGTCTATACAATCAGCTCAAAATCCGCAATTTTCAAAGTGAGGTAAAAAGATGAGGAATTGTATCTATATGTCCATTGATTAATGGCAATATAGAATGCACAATATGGCACGTATTACTATATTTGGATAAAATCCCTGATTTTTTTGCTTCCTTTTGGGAATAATGGATTTTTGATTTATTCTATAAACGATCACTTTCAGGAATTTCAAGCTATGTTTTTGAAACTTTTACAGAAATTGCTCTATACATGTAGGTAACACAATATGCAAATGAAATTTTGATATCATTGACGCATGGGCAAATATATACACAAACACACACACACACACACACACATATATATATATATATATATATATTTATATGCTTACTAAACGTACAATTTTGATTATTTTTTAATTCTGATGACAGGTTATTCTGTGCAATGTTTGTCATATTTTCAGAAAAGAACATTATTTCATATTAAGAATTCTGCAAATTATAATAAAAAAAATCTTGGAAAATTTGAGACTGTTTTATAAAAACCTTAATTTCTCTACGAGTATTCATGATATCCACATAAAAATAAACACAATATATTGCAATAAGCCACTTAATCATGATCTACATTTTGAGTACTTTTGCTGCATTATTTTTGACAGTGGAAATGATATTCGTTTTCTTGAACTTGTTGACGATCCTCTATAGAGATTCGTTGAAAGAAAAAAAAAACTTCATAGAAATGTGTGACCTGTACAATTATGTTTACACACTTAGAGTTTCAGGATTTTTCTTGAAGTATTTTTCTAGATCAATTTTAATTGTAATTTCAATTGTAATTTACAAAATCGCAAGTGGAATCGTTTCTTTTTCCTCTATTTATTACATTTGAAGAAAAAAATCACATTGTTGAAAACTAATTCTAAATTTGAGTCGTTATAATTTTTTTAATCACGACGATCAGACTTTGATTATAAACTAACTTTTCTAAACAGCCTTTTTCAAACGTATTTATGGAACATGTTTTTTGAAATGGCTAATATTGATAGTTCTCATACAATAAGGTTTTTGCAATATTAAATTTTGGATACTTGAACCCCCCCCCCCCAAAAAAAAAACCGCAGAATATATACATAAATTAATTAATATATGTATCAAGACTTTTTTTTCTTTTTTTTAATGGGTGGCCGAGACGTTCTGACCTCTCAACTTTAGAAGGCAGGTGCTGTGTTCGAACCCAACTGCGGCCGTCGGCTTAACCGTTCGGAGATTTCGGGGTTTTCTTCGAACCTTGCATAAATACGGGTTAAGTGCGCTTAGAAAGATCCTCACGAAGGACACTCCCCCCCCCACGGCCTATATCCTCAGATGAGATAATCGGCCGACACAAAATAAACCAAATCTAAACCAAACCATATTTTTTATGCTCATGTGATTCTCCACAGATGGCAGCACAAACATCTCAGACCTGATAGCGCCATGAAAATAATCTAATAAATTTCCGACTAATGTAGCTATTTAAAAGATTTTTTCATCAGAATATTTAAAAAACTTCCAAATAGTAACCTCAACTTTGTCCAATAGTAGGTATTTAGTAATGAAATAAAGTAAAAATTCTGATATCTGTAATAAAGTTATTTTTCCGCTAACTAGTCAACTCCTATTCCGACATTCTAAACAATTTTTCTTTCATTAGAGCGAATAGAAATTTCTGTCCACTGTTGTCATGGGTACAAAAATCGAAGATGGTATAAAAATTAAATTTTTTAATTTTATTTTATTTTGTATAGATTATGATGATTTTTTTTACACACATAAAACAGCATTTCAGGTTTCGCACACTTTCCTGCTAAAAATTTGAATAGATAATATTTATTGTACAATTTCTATTGCAGGTTGTTAAAGAAATCTGGCATAATATTTTTTATCATTATTTTAAGCTAAGTGTGTAAATGTTAAGGACGTTGATAGTTTATTTGAATTTTTGCAATCAAGCATATTTGCTCATGGACACAATGGTCTCGATGAATATTATTTTATAATGTATGTATGTATTATTTTTATAATGTATTCAAAATACAGAGAGAGTATATATACTTGTAATAACGATAAATGTAGTTCTATATTAAATTCAGTGCAAATTTTGAAGAAAAAATAAATAAAATTTCTAAATACGCTATTTTCAACATGCTAAAATGTGCACTATCGCCAGTCTTGAGCCTGAAAAGATTGTCAAGGGGAATTACCAAAAAACACTGCCAGAGCCATTTTTTAAAGTTGTCCAATTATCCGGATTTTTTATTAACCGAATTGACCTCGGGCCCGACCGGTTCGAATAATCGGCGAACTATTGTATTCATACCAAAACGTTGGTCGTGATATGAATACATCAGGACCGAAAAATGGACTAATACAGCTTGTACTTACTACAACTTTTACTTTTAGAAAAGTAAGGCACATGATCTCACCGCCATTGCACCACACCTGTGTTTCCTTTACGTATTTTCTATATCCAGTGTAGGATAATCATGTTTTTAACCCCCTGGGCTAATCATGTTTTTAACCCCCTGGGCTAAAAACATGATGCAAATGGGTAAAATTGTTGTTCTCTCCGCATTTTGTTTTAAATCTTCGGAAAATAGGGTTCTTTCAACATTATGAAGAAAACTCGATTAAAAATATGGTTGTAATCCTTGCGAGTATTAATCCTTTTAAAATGTAGTGAACACTTAATAAATCTATAGAATTATATTATTTTAAATGTGGCTTATATTGCAGTGAAACTTGGTTTGGATTGGTTTATTTAATGTCGGCCGATTATCTACACGTGGGATACAGGCCCTAAAGGGGTGAGATACTCATCGTAGGGGTCGTTCAAAGGGAACAGAACCCGTATTTACGTAAGGAAATCCAAGGTTCGAAGAAAACTATGGTAAAACTCCGAATGGTTAGGCCGACGGCCGCGATTGGACTCGAACCCAACATCTGCCTTCTACCAGTTGAGATATCAGAACCTCTCGGCCACCAGTGGGGCGCTTCGTAAATGAAATATTATGTTCCAAACACTTAAAGGGTTAAAATAAAATTAGGCATAAAGAGAGAAAATTTATTGTGTACTATGATGGTTGCGAGTAAAACAACTGAGGACGTGTCATAAAATGACGGCTGCTCTTCTTTAGTTGAGTCAACTGTTTTTAATTACCACTAGACCAAATTTCCAACAGTAAATTTGAATAGAAAGGTTTTTTTAAACGTCCTTTCCATAGAAATATTTGCTCATAAATGTGGTAAAATTTTTTATTTATCGTTATTTGTTTCGGTTTACACAGGTATTATAATATTTTTTACTGGCTGAAGAAGGATGTTTAGATTATCACAATATGTCATCAATGCAGATATTAACTAACGCAAAAGTCAACTTCCAACAATATAAATGAATATATGTTTCACCATTTAATTATGACTGAAATTTTACTTTAACGAGTTTTTTTTTTTTTTAATATGGAGAAAATTCGTGTTTAATTTTACTGTTGGAAGTTTCTCCCAGCGGTAACCAACGCCTGCAAAAGCGGTGACAGTTGAAGCTTCTCTATTTTAAGGACATTTCAGATCTCTATAAATATTTCCATAATTTTCAATCATCTTAAATTTATACCCAATATTATTGTTACTATTATTTAGTGGCAATTAAATTTTACCGGCATTCCCTGTAATAATTGTGTAAACACTTAGCTTAACACTCGCTTTATTCACATTTGTTGGATATTCAAAAAGAATTAACTGCATGTGTAACTTTGCAGGAACTCTGTTATCTAATTGAAAATATAAATATTTTTCAAATTAACCTTTTTTGTTTTATTTTATTTTAATCTAGTAAAAGAAACTTGATCATATAATTGAACTAGTTAGAGCATTTTCTTAAATAAATGTAAAAATATAGAACTCTATTCAGACCATCAGTTGATAAGTTCAGCATACGCAGCTTTTACTTGTCTATTGTGTGCATTTAGATACAACATTGTAATAAAAAGCGCTCCTGCCATACTAAAATTATAAAATTTTAATAAAAAACTCACACCACAAAGTATTACGGAGAAAATAATATGCCAAAATTGTAGACTTTTCTGTGTTAGATTCGCAGAACTTCTTGTGTCCTTTCGTGAAAGTTGGTTAACAAGCCAACTGTAAATTTAATGCTAGAGTAGAACACCAACACGGTTATCCAAGTTTCGGTTATTCGAACATCAGCTTAACCGAATACCTTTAAATTACTAAAAGTCCATTTTAAATGTGAAAAATTTGACTGTCAGTACTATTTTTATTGATGTCAAATGATACTTTTAAACATATTTTGATATACAAATACTATTTTATATAAGTTTTAATTCAAAACCGTTCTGAATCATTTTTAATAATTGAAGTGTTGTTTTAATACATATTAGCTTTAAAAATTAGAAGCAAAATAAGTAAAAATCAAAACTTTGAAAGGGTATTATTGCACACTGATAGAAATAATGTTGAAAAACATATTCTTTGTGAAAATAAACTAAGTCTACTGTTTGGTCCATTTCGTATTTTCGGCACTTCATTAGATAAATAAGCCCCACCAGTGGCCGAGAGGTTCAGACCTCTCAACTGGTAGACGGCAGGTGCTGGGTTCGAACCTAAACGCGGCTGTCGGCCTAACCGTTCGGAGTTTTCGTGGTTTTCTTCGAACCTTGCGTAAATACGGGTTAGGTTCCCTTAGAAAGACCCCCACGGAGGGCAACCCACCCCATAGGACCTATATCCCATAGCGTAGATAATCGGCCGACAAAAATACACCACACTTAACTGTAGACGGCAGGTGCTGGGTTCGAACCCAATCGCGGCTGTCGGCCTAACCGTTCGGAGTTTTTCGTGGTTTTCTTCGAACCTTGCGTGAATACGGGTTAGGTTCCCTTAGAAAGACCCCCCACGAAGGGCACTCCCTCCCCTGGCCCATATCCCTAGTGTAGATAATCGGCCGACAAAAATACACCACCACCATTCTTTTGTTTTTCAACTTCCGAGTGCTTTGAACGCGGTACCACAACATTTCTACAACAACTTTCTTCTAAATTACGACCAGAGCTTTTCACATGAAAGAAATTTTGCCCATAAGTCTTCCAGATATTCAAAAATGCCTATGAATTCCCGGTTATCCGAAAATTCCTATGGAAACCCGGTTAACCGAAAATCCTTTGGTCGCTTACTTTTCGGATAACCGGGGTTTTATTGCAGGGGTTTTATTTCGAGATTTCAACAAGGCTGTAGGTTATTTATCGGTGCTCCTAACTAAGAAAATGCTGTATAATTAGGTTAAATTAAGAGGAGTGGTTCATATGTAAGAGCACAGCAAATCTAATAACTGATTTTAATCACATAATTTTTAAATATTAGCCAATTTAAAGCAAGTATTTCTCCAAATTTCTCCAAATAATGTAAAATGCATTACGTAGAATATTTTTATGTATTTATTTTGATATTTCTTTTAATCCATTTGGTGTTCCGGAAATTTTTCAAAAATTGTTTTTGAAGCTGCAATATTGTAGAAAAGTTGTGAATTTGGAAGATTAAAAATGGGATTAAAACAACAATAATTATAATAATAAGAAAAAAAAGGAATAAAAAAGTTTTGCGGTCACGCATGTGTTGTAAAGTGTGTCGAAATTTGAAAAAAATCACATTATTACATTATTATTATTATTATTTGTCTCTTTACGTATGTAATAACTGGAATTCATATGTAACATAATGTTGAACTATTATTTAAATCCACTAATAACTTCCAGTCGTGCAGGTGCTCTAATGTTGTAAAGAAATTAGACACTTAAATGCTGATAAGTTAAGATAAAAGTTCATAGTAAAAATGTGGTTCTTCTCAAATTTTGAGAACATACGCGACGAGAAGATGTTTGGTGGATTAATCCTTTATCTACTGAAGGTACTTATAAATACCATTAAAATTACTTATTATAAAATTCTTTTAATATGTCAATTAGTTGTAATACGGTTTAGAATGACTTACAGATACATTACTTCATCTTGTTCCAAAATCATCAATGGTTACACAAGACAAAAATATTTTTAAAAAAGATGATTGCTTTTGCCTTTGCATCTTTTCAACTTTCTTGACGCTGAGGGAAGGGGATGGGGATTTTTCAATTCGGAAATATTTATATATTTATATTGGAAATAACATCCTGTTTGTACATTTCATAATTCTACATATACTAAGAAAACAATTTAAAATAAAAGATTTGAATGGGGTTATAAATACTGTACAAAATCCCTGTAAATTCAAATTTAATTAATGCTTCAAAAATTTATTAAATGATCATGTGAATCTTTTAATTTAGTTTAAACAATTTACGTAAAATGCTTTGGAATGTAAAGTTTTCATGAATTCTTAATGCGGTGGATAAGGGGTTAATTATAGAAAGTTTGCGATCAAATAAAGTGAAAATTATTTTCGGAATTTTTAGCGGCAAACGATTTCAGGCAAAAGAATTGAAGAGTCGTATCCTAGAGAAAAAAAATCAGTTTTATTCAAGTATGTTGATGATAGATGGCAGCACCAAACTTGTGTTACTACTTTATGAAAAATGATATGCTTTAAAATTTATGCAGCAAAATATTTTCTAATGTTGCTTCTAATATTTTCTGTTTTATTGTGTAAAATTTTGTGGGTACAAAACCTTATATTAAATTAATTCTTAATAGTAGTCATAAAAAATGTATTTTTCTGAAAACATTTCTACAAGATAAGCGAAAATGTGTTGCATGCAGCCTTTAGAAATCGTTTTCCGGTGAAATATGTTTGAATTTAATAAATTTTCTACTAATTAAACATATGCATTGCAATTATGAAAACATATATATATATATAAGCAATATAACTATTATTGAAATACTTAATACTAATGCTGCAAAAGTAAATTAGCTTAGAAAAAGAAAAAGAAAAAAAAAGAAAAAAATAGATATGAATGAAAAAATTAAAAATTGAGTTTAAAATTAGGAGAACAATATTTTGTACCTTTTTCACCAAGTGAGTTCAATTCCATTTATGAATCTTTGACATCACTTTTAAATTGACTTTTTTAAAAACTTTTTATAAAACATCAATAATATTATTTTTTAAAAGACTATAATAATAATGTTTTTTAATAAAATTTCATTCATCAAATGTTTATTTTGAGGGAGACTTCAGGCAAAAAAAGACAAATTTTAAATAACGGATATATTATTAGATTATGATTTTTATTTTTCCTGCAACTTGCCGTAGGTGTCAGCACTAAACATCTCATACAAACATGAAAGTAAAGCAGGAATACTGATATATTTTGCAAAGTATTACTTTTAGAAAATTATTTCTTGCAAATGTCTACAGAATAAACTTTATCTATTGACAAACATTTAGTGATTTAAAAAAAAACACATATTACTGGCTACATATTATTAAATCACAAAATCCCTGTATATTCAAATTTTATTAATCCTTCAAAAATTTATTAAATGATCAGGTAAATCTTTTAATTTAGTTTAAACAATTTACGTAAAATTTTCATGAATTCTTAATGCGGTACATAAAGGGTTAATTAAACAAAGTTTGCGATCAAATAAAGCGAAAATTACTTTCGGAATTTGGTACTACTAGGTTATCCCGTCGACAAAGAAACGATCGCCAAATTATAAGATTCAATGCCAATAATGGATGATCGTGAATGTCACATTCAATGACATTAAATACGATACACGTGTTTAAAACGTCATTAAGTGATTTTATTTTAGACTTTTTATTTGTATTTTTATTAATATTTCACTAATTATTTGTTTTTATATTATTTAAAATAAAAATTACGTCAATATGTATAATTTGGCTATTAGTTTGGTAATTTGTATAATTTGGCGAAATCGGTCGACGGGGTAACAGAGTAGTACCGAAATTTTATTTTGATAGTCCAAAGAAGTGTTGGTTTGTTTTATTGGTAATCGTGAATGGCTATTTAATGGATGATCTCTGGTATCCCGTCGACCGATTTCGCCAAATTATACAAATCACCAAACTAATAGCCAAATTATACACATTGACATAATTTTTATTTTAAGTAATATAAAAAAAGTAATTAGTGGAATATTAATAAAAAAGCAAATTAAAAGTCTAAATAAATATCACTTAATGACGTTTTAAGTATATGTATCGTATTTAAGTCATTGAATTGACATTCACGATCATCCATTATTGGCATTTAATCTTATAATTTGGCGATAGTATTTTGGTCGACGGGATAACAGCGTAGTACCGGTTCATTTTGTGTCGGCCGATTATCTACTCGAGGGAAATAGGTCCAATAGGGCAAATATTAGTTTGGTTTGATTTATTTTGTCGGCCGATTATCTACACGTGTGATATAGGTCCGAAAGGTGCAAAGAAGTGTTGGAACTTTGAAGATTTTTTTAAAATTCGAGACATCTAACAGAATTTCCAACCAGTAACATGAGCTTTTTTTTTATCCCTCAATGTTTGTCAACAGATAATAATTAATTTTGTAGAGATCTGTGATAAAAGAATTCGCTAAAAGTAACACTTGGCAAATAAATAAATAAATAAATAAAATTAAAATAAAATAAAATAAAATTTAAGTATTCATTTATTACTAGTTTCCTTCTATAAAACTTTTAGTGTTTCCATCTACTGCAAGTTGCAGGAAAAATAAAAATCATATTCTAACATAACACATTATTTAACATATGTCTTTTTTTTTTTTCTTTTTTAGCCTGTAGCTTTTTTTTAAAGTAATATTTGATGAATGAAATTTTATATAAAAAAAAATAACTATTTTAGCTCTCTAAAAAATAATATTGTTGATGCTTTGTAAAAAGCTGTTAAGAAAAGTTAATTTATAATTAAAATCAAAGATTTAAAAAAAAAAAAAATACATTTAAATGACTACTTTTAAGATTTAATTTAGTATATGATTTATACATACGATATTTTACACACTAAAATAGAGGAGATGAGAAGCAACATTAGAAATTATTTTCCCGCATATTTTTTAAGGGTGTATTTCGATCCAAGCTGCTTATTTGCTGATTTATTTTTAGATTCAATTTTGCTCTCAAAGGCATCAAACTGAAAAATTCTCTTATTCAGAAGGCCCCACCAGTGGCCGAGAGGTTCGGACCTCTCAACTGGTAGACGGCAGGTGCTGGGTTCGAACCCAATCGCGACTGTCGGCCTAACCGTTCGGAGTTTTCCGTGGTTTTCTTCGAACCTTGCGTAAATACGGGTTAGGTTCCCTTAGAAAGACCCCCACGGAGGGCACTCCCCCCGGTCCTATATCCCATTAGCGTAGATAATCGGACGACAAAAATCAACCATCAACCATCTCTTATTCAGAAACTACATAGTGTGCCGTGAATGTCGATTTTTCGATAAAGGCAGAAAATGTTGCAAAAAATACTATTGAAGTTGGGATTTTGAATCTAATTTTCGGAAGTGGGAGCTTTGGGGACGAAAAAAATGATCATACTGAGAAAATAATTGTTTATAAATCAAGTTCCAATGAATTGAGTTAAAAATGAAATGACACGGCATCTTATACATCTCTTCAAAAATCCCCTCAGCAAGTTTCATGTTTCTACTTTTAAAAATGTGTCTGAAAATGTATCGGAAAATTTCGAGCTGCTGAAGGTGGAAAAATATTTTTTCGAATACACCCTTAAACAATTTTCTTTTTCAATGACACTAGTTTGGTGCTGCCATCTATGATCAATATGTTTGAATAAAACTGTATGATACGCATGTTCAATTTTTTTTTTTTTTTTTTTTTTTTTTTTTTTTTTGTCCGAAATCGTTTGCTACTAAAAATTCCGAAAGTAATTTTCGCCTTTTTTAATCGCAAATTTCCTATAATTGAATAGAGCAATTTTTCTACTCTAGATAGCTCGGTGGCTCGCAGACATTAGCTTAAAGAATCCTTTTCAATGGAATTTTCCTTTAACGAGCGAAATGATATTCTTCTGCAGCTAATCTGAACAAAGTTGGAAATTGCACGTGAAGCGTAGCAAATGAGATGAGTTCGTACAATAACGAAGTTTTAAAAATATCACTCTCATATATCAGTCTCATAAAATTGTAAATAGTTAATTACAATTAAAATGTTCTCCCCATACCATTATGTAATGGAATACTTTTGTGTCGTCTTGTAAATCAATAACAAATGTTCTTTGCACCACAGATTATGCAAAATGTATATTATAATATGTACTTTATAGATGCATATCAGTTTTATTATGTTCGAAGGAGTGTAGCACCATTAAAATGCATTTGAATTTCAGTCATTACACTTTCCGAATTGACCATAATGTAACGAAATACCTTTGACAATCCCTATAATTGAACTATGCATCCGATTTTGATAAAATTTGAAATAACTCGATAAAATTATGTAATAATTATATATTTTAATTTTCAAACGATTAAAATGCATTTGTAACTTTTTTCTCCATTGACTGTAATGTAATGGAAAACTTTTGATTGTCTCTGTAATTGATCTGTGCATCCGATTCTCATGACATTTGAAATGACTCGACAAAATTATGTAATAATTATATATTTCAAATGTCAAATGATTCAGTTGGGCAGTTTTTGCGTTGTTATATGCGGACGGACGGACTGAACGACAACTATAGGTGCTACGTATTTACGTAATTACGAACTCACCTAAAAAGCAGTGTAAATGAAAGAAAAAAGTATTTAAATGCAGAATTTTGTTCATACAAAATTTGACTTTTTCGTAACATTAACCCATTCAGATGGAAATCTTTTAGAAATTTTTAGCAAAACGAAATTTGAAATAAAATCTGCTATAATATCACAAATGTATTATCACAAAACACAGAATTTTTTTGGTGGTTTTTTACATACTAAAGCTACATCCGGGAAAGAGGAATCTGTGCTATTTTCTTTAAAGGAGTCCGAGGAAGTACCTAAATACAGGTTAGGTACCCTTAAAAAGACCCCCACGGGAGGCACTCCACCCCTTTAGGGCTTATATCCCACGTGTAGGTAAACGGGCGGCCGTCATAAAATAAACCAAACCAAACCGAGGAAGTACCATTTTTGACCACCCTATACTTTTTGTAAGTTGAGAAAGGCATGTCGTCGGGAATACATTAATACGGTACCAATACTTTTAGGAGTTTTTCGAAAAAAAAAAGTCTTAAGAAAATGCATTTTAGTATCATGTGGGTTCCTTACAGACACGGTGATTTAGGATAGTAATAGATTCTAGTTCATATGTCGATTATAGCCTTATGTTTTTATTTCTTTTTTGTTTTAAGTACTACCATAAAATGGGGTGAATAGGAACAGCGGGGTGAATAGGAACGAAACTTCCCGATCATACAAATAAATTCATTATAAATATATTTGATGATATTTTTAGTTGCCAACTTTTTTATAAGAAAGTAATACTATTAAGAGTTGGGAGATTCAGTTTTGACATGTTGGCGCCACTACTGGGGTATATAAAAAAACATCAAGAGGATCCTCAGAAACCTCATTTTTTCAACGTCTTCAAAACTTTGTATGTAACTACAGTATTTTTCGTATTGTAAACCTAAGAGAGGGGATTTTTAATTGATGATAGACCTGTAAACGATATGCTGTATTAAATTCTACTTATTTCTAAAATGCATTATGAAAAAATGAAAAATGGCTTGTAACATCAGAGGTTTAAGATTTTTGGGGTGAATCGGAACACGTTTTTTTATGATTTATTTTTCTATACAGTAATATTGTCATGTAATATATTAAAACATCTGTATGAATATGTATTGTAATAATATTTTTTTTTTTTTTTTTTTTTTTTTTTTTTTTTTTTTGTTCTAATTACCTGAAGAGTTTAAAGGTGCCAAGAAATTACTTGGTTAAACAAAAAAGTCAACGCCTAATCCAACAAACATGGAACACACAATAAAAGAATTTTAAAATAGCAAATTAGTTAGAAAAACTGCACAGAATTATTCTCTGACATCCACAACATTACACAAACATCACAAAATGAAAAACCATTTAAAAAAGAGAGTGATGCAAACAGTACTAAGGGCTGGGAATGAGGGCATATTAGTAGATCGTATTAATACATGCAGCATTTAGGCCTACTCAATATATTCACTTACCTAATGACTACTAGTAAAGGGTAACACAGAACAGGACTGAATTCGTATTAAATTCTACTTCTACAATTCGAATGTAATTTCTTAAAATGAATTTAAATTTTTCTTGATTTCAAAGTTGTTTTTTAATTTTTAAAAAGACATATCTTTACTTGTATATAAAATAAAGGCTTAGTTTCAGAGTAACTACGTGTTCCTATTCCTCCCTTATCATTATTATCTGTTTTTATGAACTCTATTAAAGTTTGAATCGGAATAAATAAAGTTTATAACATTTGTTCCGATTCACCCCTATCTGCTCGGTGAATCGGAACACCATTAAAGAAATAAAATATATATATATAAACAGTGAAGATGTTTGGTTTTTGCTTAAAAAGTAAAGACCAAAACAAGACCGAAGTTTCCAGCAGAAAAATAAAAAAGTTAAAAAATCAGTTGTTGCTTTTTTTTTTAACGTTAAAGTTGAAAAGTGTTCCGATTCACCCCTATCTGCTCGGTGAATCGGAACACCATTAAAGAAATAAAAAATATATATATAAACAGTGAAGATGTTTGGTTTTTGCTTAAAAAGTAAAGACCAAAACAAGACCGAAGTTTCCAGCAGAAAAATAAAAAAGTTAAAAAATCAGTTGTTGCTTTTTTTTTTTTAACGTTAAATTTGAAAAGTGTTCCGATTCACCCCATTTTACGGTACATGAAATTGAAGTTGTTTGGTGAAAAAGTTTAGAATATATGCAGATACAAAGTTTTGCCCTCTTATTCTTAATTTCTATTTTTAATATAATCATTCATATAATCATTTGCTTTTGTAGTATTACTATTAAGTATTTCAATAATAGTTATATTATTTTTATATAAATTATATATTTCCAATGCATAAGTTCAATAATTAAAAAAATTAATAATTTTAAACACATTTTACAAGAAATCGATTTCTAAAAGCAACATGTAAAACATTTTAGCTTATATTGTAGAAATGTTTTCAGTTATATTAATAAATGATCAAAACAAGTTTCTGGTACGCTAGAGTAGATCCATGGCTCGCATCGTTCCTAAAATTTTCACACGTTGCTACCAGTACTTGAAATCAAAAATCTTCAGGGAAGGTCCGTTAAACATCTACAACAGAACTATATAATAAATATTAACGTTTAAAAATTGTGGTAGGAAAGTATGAAAATTTTAGGAACAGTGCGAACCCTGAGATAATATAATTAATTTTATAAGGAAAAAAAAAAAACATAA